>BMAO01013673.1:0-40000 GCA_019973975.1 Trichonephila clavata
AACAGAGCAATGCCCACTGAAAATTTAATACGGATGAAACAAATATATGTCGATGGCGTAAGCAAAATGGTATAACTTTTGTTTGTAACTGTTCAACAGTCTCTAATAATCCTTTTACATTTTTAAAAATATGCTGCACAAAAAATACATTGGATTGCCACGGAATACTGAAAAATGGCGACGCTGGCACCAATTCCGAAGTCAGCTGCGACAATGGGTGAGTGAGTGAATATTAACGCCGCACTTCTCAGCTACACGAGGGTTTTTTTGGCGACGGACCGCGTAACTTTGTACCATGGTCAAGTGACGCGGATGACACCTGAGCTCTGGCTCCCCTCTCCTAACTACCACACCACACAAACGGAGGATGTTTGAGCTCTCAACAGATTTAATGTGCATCTCTCCCCTACACGGCGGGTCTTCAATGGTATTGAGCTCGAACGCATGTCATGCTAGCCATGATCCGATGCCTTGACCAATTGGCTACCGCGGCCCCGCTGCGATAATGGAGTGACGAATCGTTTTTCAAACATGATACTGACAATTAGATTAGCTATAAGGTTCATTTATGTATTCGAAAGTTTTTAATTCTGTTAAAATAATAAATTATTAACTTCTTATTAAATTAAAAAAATATTCTTAACTATCGAACACTGATGAGCCTTTTTTTACACATTTTTTAAAACTTTTTTCTCAAAAACGTGTAGAGAATTGGGGGGTGCAGCTTAGAATCGACGGCGGGCTTAGATTCGAGTAAAATACGGTAACTACATTTAATGCGATTTTTGGCGTTGCATATTATTCACTAATTTTTCAGTCAGGTGTATCAAATGATATTCTCAATCTTATAGCAACTTCAAGATTGCTACCGTTAAGGTATCCGACTACCCTAAAATTGTGAATTTTGCCAAAAATTGACAAATTTGTTTATGATTTTATTTTATAGACGATCTTATTAGCTTTATAAAAATACCAAGTTTATTATTTTCGGTTCACTTGAACAAAACTACAAGTGTTTTAATAAAGCAGGCGCCATTACTTTAAGCAAAATGTCATACTTTAAAACGTGTTTTATTCGAAATGTGTTTTTTTTTAATTGTTTCAAACGGCCACAGTGATTGCTAAAACAGTTTTGAAAATAATTAACTGAAATTTTTTTGTATATTCTGTATGATAGTAGAAGTGTTTTAACCTTCAGATTTATCAAGCACTGTTTTATTACAAAATTTACAGTCCCTATGTTAATATAATCACTGTCTTTTTAAGCAATTTCACATAATAACTAAGATAAAGTACTTCTAGTTTTTGTAAAAATTAAAATATCTCTTATCCTAAAGGTCATTTATAAAAAAGAATAACATGGTAACGCATCAGAATTGAAATTTGTTCATAAATTTTTGGTATGGATTGGGCCGCGTTTAGGTTATTTTTTGTAAACTTTTTACCAGATTTTTCCCATTTTAGTAATATTAATTTCTTTTTCTCTTCTTAATTTTAGCATATTTTTCTTAAATGCACTAAATGAAATCTGAAACCTACAAAAAAATCCACATACCTCTATCTTTTTCCAAAAAAAGTTGTCGCAAGTAGTCGAATAATTTATCTCGAGGTCTGATTGTTAATTTAATTGTGTTCATTGTTGAAAATAATGATTCAGTCGCCAACCGCACAAAAATAACTTCACGGCACAGGGTTAAGAACCCTGTTTTATAGTCCAATTGTATATCGTCTCTCGAAGGGTGACATCTGTTCATACTATTCTCAAGTCCGTCTTACTTGGACAGTCGAAACCACATGACGTGGAAGTAATACCTTAGTATTGGAATGTCCTTTATTTAAATACCATCAATTGCTACGACACAATGGATTGAAGCTCTAGTTAATAATTCACTGATCGACAAAAGTCAATCATTTTGCATAACCTAACATTCGCAGCTTCATACCGTTTCAGATAAGTTCTTTTAGTGCGTTGTGTTTTATGTAAGCTTTTTTGAACACAACTTACACCATAAAATATCAACTTTAAAATTGTTCTTTTATTATAATGGCGTAGCTAATACTTCTTGAAATATATTATCAGCAAGTATGTAACCCGGAAAGATTTTAGGAGTAAAAAAGAGAAAAAATGTACACATTTGGTTAGATCAGAATCGGTTTCCTTTTTGCTTAAAAGCTGGAAATGAAAAAATGATTATAGCAACTTCAGAATACGTAGGTCCACTTTATCATTCGTTCAGTTATCAATTCTAATTCATCTATAGGATTCGATGTATTTCACAGCTCGTACAGTAATTTCTCTAGAGAATAATTTGTCCCACAGCTGTAGAATTACAAAAATGAACTATGAAAATCGAAAACTTATTCTATTTATTTTATGTCAAATAAAGACAAAGATATATTAAGTAAGAAGAAAATATCCAATACGGTAGCTTTTAATTTAGAAGAGAGAGAAAAAATATTTTTTATATTAAGAAAAGATTAATTTGAAAACATAAAGGTCACTAAGAGCTCAGATAAGAGAAAATATATTGTTTAGAAAAAAGTGTGAAATAATTGTTTGAAAGTGGTTTTTTGCATGTGTTGTTCAAAGTTGAAATTATTAATACCTATGTGAGCATAATAAAAATATATATATAAATTCATACTTTTTTCCAAAATAATATAATGAATTGATTGGGATATAATCAAAAGTGGAATCAGACTATAAACAGATTTTTCTTGAAAAATATTTTATGTGTAAGGTGTTTATATGTATATAAAATTTTGTAATAAAGTCAAATTGGCGCAATAAGAGAGCTATTGGCGGTGGAATTTTGAACCGTGAATAAGAGGCATCTGAGGTAATAGTCTCGAAAACTCGGCAGTCGATAAATTTTCAGTTCGGATAACTCGGACACACCCTTGCAGGTTGAAAAATACTGGACAGTACGGAAGACAACAGGTTATTATGCATTTCTTTACAAAAAAGTAGCCAGTTTTTGCAAAGTCGGCAACTGAATTTCTATTATAGACAGCTGTATGCCTTCATAAAGTATTTTTCTGAGATGGCCTGATCAGGTAAATTACTATATACTATGTATTCATTAATTTTCATTTTCATGTAGTAAATGCTCTATGCCTTTATAAAGTACGTAAATTTCTTTTGTTTAAGGTAGTACGGTCTACGTTCGGAATGTAGTTTTGCAAAATGGTACAACTGAATAAATGTTTGAGATATTTATTGTCACTTGGATAAAATATGCATATAAAATTATTGTTTTAAAATTGCAGGAATATTATTACAATAAAAATTATTTAATTGTAATTTTTAGGCAAAAAATGAAGAAATAATGACATCTTTTCAAAACATTCTCCTTTTATTGAAAAGGCTTCTATAATAATAATATTTTGCCTGTATATAGCTAAGAAATCTATGCAGAGCCTGAACTAGGATTTTTGAATTACATGATTTAGAAGTGGATTTTTTTTAATTCATACTTAAATACATTAGAAAAGAAAAATTTTAACAAAAAAACATCGGTTATTACTTTAAACTATCGCAACTCTAAAACTATAATGTGAATTTTTTAAAAATCCTTGTTCAGTTAAGAGCATTTTCTATAAAAGGAGAATGTTTTGAAAGTATGGTCATTCTTTCTTCATTTTTTTTGTCAAAAAATTGCATTTAAATTATTTTTTATTCTAGTAATATGCTTAAGACAATTTTATATGATTTTTCTAATTCAGGCAACACTAAATATCAAAAAATTTATCTATTTATACGCATTTTCAAATCATGGTTCCGAACGTAGTCGGATACCTTAAGGGTATTTGGGCAGTATATTTTCTGTGGAATTCTCTAGCAAACAATACATACAAGTGCAGTACAGTATTTTCTGATGAGAAACAGTCGTACGTATTTTCTTTTCTGATTCCATTCTCGATAATCCGGCATTCTTACAAACTCGGCCACCCTGCGGTCCACATTAGGTAAAGTATCGGGACTTGACTGTAGTACTCTATTTTCCTAATTCCGCACTATTCTGCTTGAAGACTTTGAGACTCGTTTCCACTCTATGTGAAAAAGATCATAATCATACAAAGAAGGGTTAAGTTTGGTATTGTGAATAATGCCTACTAAAAAAAAACTTTAAGCTCTATTAGGAACTAAATGAAATCAAAGATATTAAAATAAGAGCATATATTTACATAGAATTAAAATTGAAATTAGAAAAAAAAATAGTTTTATCTTTTGAGTTTAAGTCTTGAATTCTTCTATTTTTCGAAATTCTGATTGGTACGAGTAAAGAATTTATTAGTTCATCTTTACATACCCCTTGAAATAAACCTTTCATATTTTTAATTGAAATTAAATATTTACAATTGAAGAAATGAAATGCAGGACCATTTGAAGATCAAACATCTCAAATATTTATCTTTTTAGAATTAAAGATGTAGCTTTTGAATTAACATTACTTATTTTTTACATGTCGGTATTCAGTAAAACTTCTATAAAAGTTCACTAACTTCTTGGAAAGAAATCATTCTTTTGTGGAGTCTTTCAATGCATTAATTTGAGTAAATAGTAAGGATTTCAGAATTTTTAATTGGAAAGTTGACATGCACCATTTAATTTAATGGTAAAATAAATCTAGAATTTAATTCCTGAAGATCATAATTTATTTTCGTCATTTTTTAAATATATGCTTGAAAAGTACGAATTATCAAATCGTTTAATGAAAAAGAGAGGAATAAATATTTTAACGAAAGTTTTCGTTGCACACTTACACATTTTTGGCAAGCATGTGCATCATAAGATTTCAACAGGAAAAAGTAAATATTTAATGCACATTTTTTTAAAAACTTTGGTTTTATTGTTTCTGATTGCAGCTTTTTCTTTGTTAGGGTATCAGACTACCCTAAAATTGTGAATTTTGCCAAAAATTGACAATTTTTTTATAATGATTTCATTTTATAATCCATCTTATTAGATCTATAAAAATACCAAGTTTATTAATTTCCGTTCACTAGAAAAAAAGCTACAAGTGTTTTAGCAAAAGCAGATTCCATTACTTTAAGCAAGATATATCATAATTTAAAACTCGTATTACTCGAAATGTGTTTTTCTGAAAATACTCAAACGGGGCCAGCAATTGCTAAAAAAAATTGCAAATATTTAGCTGAAATTTTTTTGTGTACGTTCTGTATAATAGTAGAAGTGTTTCAACTTTCAAATTTATCAATCACTGATTAGTTACAAAATTTACAGTCACTTATGTGAATATAATCAATGTTATTTTGAGCAATTTAATATAATAACTAAGATAAAGTACTCTAGTTTTTGTAAAAATTAAAATATCTCTTATCCTGAAGGTCATTTCAAAAATAAATAACATAGCAACACATCAAAATTGAAAAATTTAAAATTTATTATTAAACTTTTGGTACAGAGTTGTCCCCGTTTATGTTATTTTTTGTCAATTTTTACCCATTTTTTCGAATTTTAGTAATAATAATTTCTGTTTATCTTCTTAATTTTAGCATATTTTTCTTAAAATGTACTAAACGAATCTAAAAATCACAAAAAAATCCCTTTAACTCCATTTTTTCAAAAAAAAAAAAAAAAAAGTTATCGCAAATAGTGGGATACCTTAAGAAAAATATATTAGATATCTGTAAGTTCTAAGTAAAAAATAAATGAAACACTTTATTATTCATGGAAATTTGTTTTCAGTTTCTTTAGTACAGAAATAATTTGAGCTTGTCTATTTAACCTTATGTTTCTATCTGCAGTAAAAAAATACTTTTCATGTTCCCTTTGAAGATCTGAATGCTTCTGCCACATAACTTCAACACAAAGAATTACAAAAAACATTTACGGGAAACAGATATATAGATTTAAATTTATTTTTCTGGATTCAACCTGTCATGTGATTTTGATTCAATGTACATTTAATTTTTGAAGATATTTCACTCAGAATGATCTTAAAAGAATTCTGACATAATTTACTCTAATATATTTTGCAAAAGAAATATATAAACGAGTTGTAGCCATCGTAACCAAGCAGTGACGCTAGCGAATTCAGCGTGGAGTCGAAATTTCGAGTCCTAGCACTACCAAAATACCACCCTGTAGAGGAGCTGGTGTACATTAAATCTGTCGTGGATCAAAGCCGTCACGTTTGTAAGGTGTGAAAGCTTGGGGAGGGAGGTGCTAGCTTAGTTGTCGTCCTCACCATTTGTCCATAGTTTAAATTTTCGGGGTGCGTCACCAATAGCTCTTGTGTTATTTAAAAGTGCAAAGTTGATAACTAATAAATTTAAAAATATCAGTGTTTTATTTGTTAATTTTTAAATATAACCAGATGACATGAACAATACTAAAAAATATCATGCTATTCTCTTCAAAGTTTCACATAGCACCAGCAATATGAGACTTATTCGAATCAAATATGAATCACTTCTTATTAACCCAAGCATAAGCATGTATCATTATTCAATCTCAATTCTTACCATTCTGGTCTAGAAATTTGTCTACTAGGATAAAACGGACCGAGTCAGAATTTTGTATTTTTTTAAACAATAAAAGGTATATAACGTAAAGTTAGACTGAAACGTTTCACTTTATTCTTATAAACATTATGGTTGATATATTTATTCACTATATTAGAGTTGTGTCTTAAAGATTTCTAAAGATGTTTATCGAAAATCAAGTATTTTCAAAGCAAATTTAGCTAAATCGTGAGATTTATGTGTCTACTATTCTTGAAAAGTTTAAATAAAAAGGAAAAAAAATTGCAAAATTAATAATGTGAGAACACGTTAATCGAGGCATTTGGAGTTAATAAAAGTAATTATAAATTAATATTTTTAAAAATTATTTTAATTTTATTATCTGAAATTTTCAGCTTCTTTTTATTATTTAATATTTGCTATTTGGAGTAATTACTAAGTTCAGTAATTAACTAAGTTTTGGAAACTACACTCTTTTATCAGTTTTATGAGATAAGATGGTAAAACACTTATCCGACTGATCTTTTTGTTCATGTGAAAGAAATTGTTCTTTAACTTTATGAAAAAATAATCTTTTGATCTCATAACAAGAAAGTTTTTTGAAGAACTTCATTTTATTTTCCTTCCTGTAATACAGTCAGAATTTTGTCACACGAGATTTTGCGTGTTGTAATCTTTTTACTATATCGCCCAGATCTCAACGATTTGACAACAGATTTACATTTTATTCATGATATTTTTTTAAAATAAGTTTTGTTTTAAAATTCTAGATTTTTTTTGGAAATTGAATTTTTTTGGTTCTTTGAAAGTTGTATTCTAATAATACACATGAAAAAAAAAATCTTTAAGGAAATAGTGGATATTTCAGAAATCTCTTCAACAGTGTTCAATTACCCTCCGATAATTTATTTTGTCTTACAACTAATCTTTTTTATAATTAAAGTTGCTAAATAGAAGTTTTTCGTCTTTAAAAGTAATCTCGCTTTCCTTTATTTAAAATTTTTTCTCTGTGTTGAAAATGATCTTATTTAATTTTTTTCGCGGATAAGATTGCTTCTAAATCACATGATTTACGAAATTATTTTTTTTATCCCTTTGATTTTTATCCACCCTTACATATAAACACGTCTTATTTTATTAAAATTTCAATACCTTGTATTCTTAAATACTCTTTTATTAGGAAATTTCTTTCAAGAGCAACATACTAAAACGCCGTTCTAGATCAACTTTGATACAGAATGAAAAAAAAAAAGGCTGGAGAAGGGAAGGAGAGAATTTGTTTTAAAATTATATATAGTTACGAGAGTCCAAAATCAATTCAAAATACAAAATTATTAATTTGATAAATGTATTTAATTTTCAATCTGAAGAACTGTTCTGATTTTTATTGTATTGCAAAATGATTATGGTTTCTTAAATAATACGTTAAGACTCAAAAATGATTGTTAGATTTGAGACAGAATATATCTTGGATGACATTTTCTACTTACTGTGATTTTTATTAAACTCATACATTTAAACGTCTTATTTTATTATCATTTCTGTATCTTATATGATATATTTTAAGAAATTTTCAAAAGATTTACGAGTAGAATTTAGAAAAAAAAAATTCTTCCTTTTGAAAGATTACTTCTTGAGCGGTAATATTAATATTAATCGATTTCAAATTCAATCTACTCTGTTGTAGCATTATTTTAATCACCTGTTGCTTTCCTTTCATTCATTATGAATTGCTAATTTACTCAATGATTCTTCTCCATAATATATAATTCGTATTTTACAAGCTGTCAAAAATATACTCTTGTAATTTACATTGTACCACTTTTGTATTAAAGCGTCTCAACATCTAAATTTTTAGTAATTAACTTATCCTCGGTTCTCTTGTATCACATGTGATAAAAAAAAGTTTCATAATTTTTTTCGTGAAGGCTGAACAGCAAATCAAATTTGAGATCGGTTGCATCACATGAAATATAAAGTGAAATACCTCATATAATTTCCTCCTTTAGTCAAGACATGGCAGTACTAGTCCATAATAGCGATTTCTAGAAGCGTCCCTGAATCAAAACAAGACGTGTGCATTTCATCAAAGTAAAGATTTTTTTTTCTTATTTATATACACATATTAAACTATTTTTAAAGTATGCTTTTCCTGTGTCTATGTTCACTTTACTAGTTAAGAGTAAAAAAAGAAATTTTTAGTGAAATATTAAAGCATAATGACATGCGAAATTTGTTTGTATCACAAGTGATACAATGGAACCCAATCACTTATGAACATACTTTTTAAGTCAATTTTGTTTTAATTTTTAGTTATATTTTTGGGGGGGGGGATTGAAGATTAATAGAAGTATTTCTTGAGTTAAAAACTTTAGTTGAGGTCTTTGCTTTTCATTTTTACCCATTTTTTTCTGATAATTTTTTATTCAATAAGTATTTTTTTTAATGAAATATTTGACGCCAGATGAAAGTTTAGAGCTGATGAATAAATCGCGATGATTTTGATTTGAGTTCAGTTTGAGGAATGAGAAGTGCTTGGCTTTAACTACTATACAATGCATAGACTACAAGGTCTTTCTATGCTTTACAACTACTAGAAATGGTTTCAAGGCATTTCACGAAATAAAAAAATAATGTTATTGCAATACTACTACTACTACTACGTACCTAAAACGCCAATAAAACTTAATTTTTATGTTGAATTTATGATTTGTATGCATTGTGTGATTAAAGACTAAGCTTAAATTAATTACTTCAATCTTGCTTAATACCGAAAAAAAATTCTGATTGTAGTGTCGTTTCCCCTGATCATATATGTGTGATACATATCCCCCCCCAGTTTCTATAAGTTAAAAAAAAATTTTATTGCACTTTTCTACATCAGAATGATCAAAACAACTATTCAAGTACCTCTTATAAAATATCAGGCTTTTATTTTTGTCTCGGCTCTGAGGAGGTTATACGCTTATCTAGATCTGAAAATTATAATCCACAAACAGAAATTTTAAATTTAGACAAATGCATAAGGGATAAAAACACGCTCTCGTGAGATCTTGTGTTCGTGTAAGAAATACAAAGCTATGACTGTCCTTTATGCCACAACCGAATGTGACTATAAACATGAAGACAATGATTGGCCTTCAGAAATTGTTAGAGTCTTATATGAAAGAATTTGAATAGTAACTGAATGCGTCAACGCAAAAAATATGATTTCATTCACTCACACAAAAAAAGTATGGATGTCACCTTTTTACAACAACACGTCTTGAAAGGTGATCAACCTTACAGATTTATCATTTTTAGAATCTCTTAAAACTCATTTCGAGATATATAAAGCATTTAAAAATTTAAAGCTGATGTCACATGTAAGAAAATACTTAAATTATCTGAATTTCTTTATCCCATAATATTCTGCTAAATAATACTTTTTACTGAGGTTAAATTTGCTTAAATAAATAAAAAAAAAAAACGCTTTGTGACAAAACTGTATAAAACAAAAGTAATAATCCAAAATTGACTAATAACAAAACAAATTTTAATTTTAAAATAAAAATATCTCCACATAAACAGTACTTATATTTTTCAATTCCTACTATTAGTTCACTCTCTCCCTATATATATTTATATATCTTGTTCAAATTTTCAATCTTTAATAAAATACTTTCTATTTATCCATTCAAGTTCAAATACATTTTTTAGACTTGTAGTGGATGGCACTTGATGTTAATATAGTTTTTTCAATTATAAATTCATTCATTAAATTAAAAATGAATAAATAGTAACAAACAAAAATAATTGTCCGACAGCATTTATAGAAAGGAAAATTGTTCGTTGTGTCCCTGTAACGCAATGGATAACGCGTTGGACTTCCGATCCAAACCTGGGATGGCCTAATTTCTGCGAATGTAGTTTTTTCCTTACTATACTATTTTATTAGAATAATTAAATTTAATTAATGAATAATTAGTAACAAAAAAAATCCAACACCATATATAGAAAGAAAAAAGGAAAATTGCAACGAAAATCGATTTCTATTTTGTCGCTTAATATTGTGATTCTGTCATATGTATATACATATTTATATTAACTGTAACTATTTAATAAAAAGTAGATAAAATAAAATTTTGCTTTGTTGACCTAAGTAGGAATTGACTTAAATTTTTTTTAATATTACTTGTTTACATTAAAGCTACATTCTTAGTGTTAAAAAATATTCAGCATAAAATATATTATAGCAAACTTTTTTAAAAAATGACAAATATAGTTTTAGTTATCAGAAAGTTTCAATTTATGAATTGGGTCTTAAAGGCTTAAAAAAAATGGTGCAAATTTTTGAGTATAATTACTCATCCCTTTCGAGTTTCTTCACATTTCATTCTCATTTAGTTAAATTTATAGTTATTTACTTTTATGTGCATATAACTTCCAATTCATACTTTTAGATTCATTACTTCTTAATATTAGAGAATTTACTGAGAAAATTATTATATATGCTACACGTAAGTGTTCATAACCTTTTTTCAGTGAAGTGAAGAAAAGGTCAGACACAGTTGTGGTAATATGCCACCTCCCCCGAAAAAAGGGGAAAAAATGTCAACTGTTGTACTATTTCAATTTTTATCACGTGCTGTTGGGAAATAAATTGCAAATATGAATGTATAAAATATTTAACACTTTGTGATTTGTTTCCAGTTTTCGGACTATATGGAAATCTTATGAAAAGGAGAATAAATGTGTTGATGGGTTCTCATCAAAAAAGTTGATTTTCATATTTTAAAGAATGACAACACAAATAGGGCTGTTATTAAGAATGAATGACAATATAATTCTATTTTTGCTACATTTCCTATTTTTACCTTCCTTACCTTTATTTTTACATTTCCTTTTCATTTACCTTCAAATTTCAAGGCTTTTTCCGGATTTTAAGTTTAAATTATGTTTTGAGGTCACATTTTCTTCACATTTCCTTTGGGAATAGACATTGAAAACAGCGTTAATAGTTCAGTATTACTTAAAAGGCTTTTATTTAGTACAACATGAATGATTATTTAGATTTTTTAAATAAAAGCAAGCAATACAAAATTTATACCTTTAAAATTCCTATTCTCTTCTGATTTTTTGATTGTATAAATTAAAACAAATGTTCTTTTAATCTTTGGGAATGAGCGCATTGATGGATTTTGAAAGAAAATATAAAATATGTTCCTCCTCTCCCCCTCCCGAAACGATAAAAAATCCAGAAAGGAATTCTTAAATAAAGTACATAATTCATGAGTATTTTAGTATCGATATGTAGACTTTCCAAAAAAAATTCATAGATACAAAAACCAATGACAATACATAAATCATGCTTGAGGTGAAAGGTAAATCGTAATCGGCTTACATAGATTTCATTCTTAGCATTAAAATGTCACAAGAACTTATTCTATTATTCACGTGAAAGCAAAATAAATGTTCTTTTCTTAGAAATGAAAGCTTTCACATGAGCAAAAATTGAAATATACCCAGTTATAAAGTGCTGTTATCAGCCAGTTATTTTTTTTATTTGATACCCGATTGGGTTATATAAATGTATACAAAAAAATTTTAATTAATTAATTATTTAAAAGTTAAGTTGCAATCAGACATATTTTCTTTTCCTAAGCCTAAAAGAAAAAGCAATAGAAAATATAATTCATTACTGTTATATTTAGCATTGACTTTTAAGGAAAAGTGTTTCAATTTCTAGCTAATTTTTTCTTAAGATAACATAAATGTATACAAAATGTAATAAATGTATTTATTATATTTATTTATATACGCTTTGTTGAAGCAAAAATGTTTACAAAAACTAAATAAATAAATTATTTAAAAATGAAGCTGCACAATCAGACACATATTCTCCCCTAAGCTGAAAAGAAAACACAACAGAAAATATAATTATATACAGTTATTTCTATCATTGGTTTTAAAGGAAAAGTGTTTCGATTTCTTGCTAATTTTGTTTTAAGATGATGTATCTTAAGACAAAATTAACAATATTGTATTAGCATTATATTTGTATTTACATGATATTGTTTGTTGGTCATGACACTATATATAATTCTCCCTTGTTGTCAAACAGTTGAGTTCTAAAACTGAACAGTACTAAATTTGAAATTTTTCATGAAAATGAATTAAGTACAAACATAGTGTTTATACATTCTTATGAAGGAGACAGTTGTTCTGTACGTGAATATTTGAATGGCATAAATAATTCACTGAAAATCGAGTCGAAGTGGATCTTGACTAACTTATGGATGAATGACAACTTCAAAGTCCGATGAAAATGTGGGGGAAAAAACAAATTGTTTAAACAGATCATTGACTTTCAATGATATCTGAAACTTTCAACATTGACAAAGACACTGCACTGCGTGGAAGATTTGGCGGAAAGATCTTAGTATGAAAAAAAATGTGCCAAAACGGATCTGCATCAAGAGAATGTTCTTTAGCCCATATAGAATGCTCTATTAAACAGTTTTTAGTTGAAAAACTTATTGTAATACTGAAACATCACCATACTTCTTTGATTTAGCACCTAGGATTTTTCTTTCACATAAAAATAGAACCTGTGTTAAAAGAACCTGTTCGCAGTCACTGGAGTCTATTAAAAAGAGACTTTGTTGTTAATATAATTATCAGAAAATGAGCTACAACGCGCTTTTGATCATTCAAAATAAGAATGGTCCGAGGTGTGAGTACTAACGAGGAATGTATTGAAGGTGACAAACAACAGATTTGCTATACAATTGTAAATAAGTTTTCTTTTTTTGGACCAGACTCATTACTTCCTAAAAAGACTGCGATATGCGTAACTAAAGAAATCTGTGGGTTAAAAATGAATTAAATTAAACTCACTGGCTTAGACCTAAGAAAGCTATTTTATCAATTATTTAAAAATGATATATTTTTTACCAAAGAGTTATCGTTATTTAAGGAATATACGTTGTATTTTTTTCCTCTTGGAATTTTTTGTTGTAGATTATTTTTTAAGAAAGAGATATGAGATTACTTCTACGCTTATTATTAAGTTTTCGTGTATGAATAAGAAAATATTTCCTCTGCTGATTTTTTTCTTTTAGGGAACTTTGTCAAACAGTAAAGATAAGCTTATGTCAGAAAGTGAGAAACACACACAAAACCTCCCACACACACATAACAAATCTTTTTTGTACAATAAATCTTTTCTTTCTATTTTACGCGAGCTATATTATTCAAAAAAATATCAAATTATGAAATTCAGCTTAATGTAATGAAATTTATATCGATGAACTAATTTTCATTTCGTATCTTAAACAGAAATGTTTAGTTTTAGTTAAAAAGAAATTGAAAATCTATAGTGGCCAAAAAATTCTAAAAATAAATCTAAATTATCTTTGATATTATATTACTTTTAAATTAAAATTGAAACAAAAAAAAATTAGCTCAATGAAAATTGAACTTTTGTTAAAGTAATGTTATTATTACGCAAGCAGTTCACCTTAAAATATTTATAATTTATGAATATATTTCATGTGGGTAGTTATTGTCTTATGAATATATCTGAATCTGTTTTATTTTATAATTTTAAAGGATCATAAGAAATAATTTAATGCTTAAAACTTGCTAAAATATTTTTAAACTGTTAAAAAAATGTGATTTTGGTAGGAATGTTAAATTGAATTTAAAAATTCTTTTAATTTAATAAAAAGGAAGTAGATGAATAATTTTTTCATAACGATGAACAGTCAGTTATTTTAGTTCATTATTTAAGATATTTTTTTTGGCTGATTGCCTTTAAAAAGCAATTCAATGATATGAAAACTTTTGATATAACTGGATAAAAATAGACAAAGTTCGATCTTAAAAAAAAATAAGCTTATTTCTTTAAAAACTGAAAGATACTATTTAATGTTTTTAGTTATTTTTTTGATAATTTAAAGGAATCTGGTTTACTCAAAAGCGATAATGCAACAAAGTTTGAGAATTACTACATGAATGAGAACTAACTACAAGAAAAAAAATCACGCGTCCCAAAATATATTTTAAAGGCCTTAAAAAGAGGGGAAAAATGACTTTTCACGGGGAAGAAAAAAGAATTAAAAGTACAGGAGGGGAGAAAGGGTCAATAAATAATAATAACACTAATGTAAAAGATGTCTTAAAAAAAGAACTCTAGCGAAATCAATTAGACGGAGAAACCAATTACTGAAACTTTTGTCTTGTTAAAAGTGCTTCGCAGGGAAAAGAATCCCTGAAATGTGGCTGTCCCGGAAGAGCTTTCCATCAAAACCAGAATACAATTGGGGCCGAGGCGGCATTTTCACGTGCTTCCCTCACGCTGTGAGTGAATGCGATTTGGCTGACTTTTGCCTTGCGGCTGGCAACCCTGCGCGACAGCATACCTCCGCTTTACTCCTCCAGTCACTGGTTCTTCTGCTCAGCTTGGAACCTCTCTCTTTTCTCCTCTTCTGCATCACAGTAAGAGAATTTCTCTCCGCACCGGGCCATTCCGATGTCCCATCCATGGATTTCGATATGTCGTTCGCTCCGCATATGTTCGATCATGATTGATTAGTTCCCATAAAAGTGAATCAGTCATCGGGTTAGGGAAAGACTTGAAATAGATTTTTAAAAACTTTTACCGTAAAAAAGTGAACTCTTTTCGGGTGAGGATCCGAACAGTGACAAACTTGAAACCTCCCGTTCAGTGAGCCACTTTATAGACTAAAATACTATTTTGAAATAGATTTGGCCAAGAGATTTGTACCGGGCAGTTGTATACATAACCAACGTGGTTTTTTCGAATAGACAATTTATTGAAGACTTTTGACGAATATTGTTTGATAATCAGAAATTGATTATTATTCTACTAATATTTTTCGAAAATTTGGAAGACTTTGACTCATATTTTACAACATCAAGACTTTTCTTCTAACTTTTTGTAGCTGTTTTCCGATATTGCGACGATTAACGGAACTTAGTAAAAATGTCGAGGAATGATTTTTTGTCGTCGAATTTTGACAGTAAAGACTTACGAACATTCTACAATACATTCGGTGAATCCAACTATTCTTATTCAAAACTGTAAGTGGAAGCTGAACTTTGATAATATTGGATCAATTATGTATATCTTATTATAGTTTTGAGGAAATCTCTTCTTTCAAGCCTCTTATTCAGGGTCAGAACTAAATTAAACTTTCAAGATGACTGAGTCCCCACTCGGTACCGACTACGCGACCATGCTTATAAATGAAACTTTTCAGACGGCACTGACACTGATCAGTGACCCAGTCAATGACTCTATGTCCCTTATTACGACCAATATAACCGATACAGAAGAGACCGGAGGTTGGGAATCACAAGTGAGTTTGGCTTTGAAAACAATGGTCGTTACAACAATAATTGTCTGTGCGATCTTTGGCAATATTCTTGTCATTTCCAGTGTCTATCGTAACCACAAGCTGCGAATCACCACGAATTACTTCGTAGTATCGCTAGCTTTCGCCGACACTTTAGTCGCTCTGTTGGCCATGACCTTCAATGCGAGCCACATGATCGCTGGAAAGTGGCTCTTCAATCAGACTGTTTGCGACTTCTGGAATTCATGTGATGTTCTCTTCTCCACCGCATCAATCATGCATCTGTGTTGCATCAGCGTCGACAGATACTACGCCATTATCAAGCCTCTCGAATATCCGACAAAGATCACTGGAAAATTAGTTGCCATCATGATCGCTAGTGTATGGTTCAGCTCTGGTCTAATTAGCTTCATACCCATTTTCTTGGGTTGGTACACCACTGATGAATACTTGATGTCTCGGGATCTGAATCCTGATGTCTGCGACTTTCGAGTCAACAAACCCTACGCTATCATCTCGTCAAGCGTATCGTTCTGGATCCCATGCTTTATAATGCTCTTCACCTACTACAAGATCTACGTGGAGGCTGTTCGCCAGGAGAAGTTCATGTGCAAACACCAAGTTGGCCCGGCTATGATGCACAATAGTGCCCGAAACAGCACCGACCACTCAATGGCTCCGAACATACATGCTCCTCCTCACCGTAATTCTCATGGCGATGACCCGGAAAGTGGCCAATCTACCCCGACCAAACGAAGCATTAACAAAATGAAAAGGGAACACAAGGCGGCTAAGACCCTTGGAATTATCATGGGGGCTTTCATCCTCTGCTGGCTACCATTCTTTCTCTGGTATGTCTCGATCAGCATGTGTGGAGATGCTTGCTATTGCCCGGAAATCGTTGTTCAAGTTCTCTTCTGGATCGGCTACTTCAACTCGTCTCTGAATCCCATCATCTACGCTTACTTCAACCGCGACTTCCGTGAGGCATTTAAAGAGACTATCCAAACCTTCATCTGCTGCTGCTGCAAAGTCCCATGTCTCCAGAATGAGCGGGCTAAGGCCATGCACTTCAACTGCGCCTACAGATCGACTCAAGATATTGGACTGGTTGAGAACAAATACGTCAGGGATTGAAGATGAACAAACCGTTGTAAAGAGGATGAAATAAAGAGGAGAGAATCTTCATCATGCTGGGTAAATATTTTCTTAAACTTCTGAACCTTTTCTTTTTACCTGCTGAAAATCTCTTAAGTGGGTGATATGCAGTTTTAAAATACAAAAAATAGCTTAGGATTATCTTTATATTACTAAATTGATAAAAAGCTAATTTATTGAAAAATCTTTCTTTTAAAGCAGAAATATAAATCTCTCAAATTAGAAAAATGTATTTGATACATGTAGTCTCTTGTAGTTTATTCCAAAAAAAATTCGAAGTGTTCTTTTCTTAAAATAAGAAGTTTTTCTGCATGCAAAACCAAATTCAGTTTCTTATTTTCTTATAATAAATTTCTTTATTAATGATACGTAAAATTATTTTATTTTCTCAAAGTATACCAAAAATATATCGATATCTTATACAATATACATACATTCAGACAATTTAACGTTTATAAATATATATTTTTACTTTTTATACACGAGAGAGAGAGCCATTTTTATTCTAAAAGAAAATTTGAATAAAATGAGAACGTTTGTTATTTCTTGATAAAGAATACTTGACGTTATCTTAAATTTGAAGATTCCTATGTAGCATATTTTTACTTAAAGTACAAATACTTCCTTTTCTAAATACTTTTAGTTTTTCATTTTATTTTTTAATAAATTAAAGGTATTGTTAAAACATATTGTTTAGTTGTGTATAGATAAATTTTGTTTCAATTCCTTCCGTTAAGTTCTTCCAAAGGATTCACGTAAAATTTCTGTGTTACCAAATTTATTTGAAGATGGTTCGCATTATAATGTATAAATATATATGGTATCTTAGAATATAATAAATTGTAATACCGTTTATATATGAATTATTTTATGTGTTTATTAATTATTAATCTAATCATGGTAAAACTTTATTTTCGGTGAATCAATGTATATGATTGCATATAATAAGAAAATTTCAAATTTAGTTTAATGATCAATAAAATAGTAATATATTTTTAACTAGAGTATCTAGACAATTATACAAGAATAAATTTTAAGATAAACTTTCATCAATTTATAATTAATATGTCACATGTATTTTAAACGTGCGATGTCATATGAAGCATTTATCTGAAAAATTAACAATATTAACAATATACTTCTTCAGAAGCTTTATTTAACTAGTATGTTATGTTCAAATGCCTTACTACGCTAATCAGATATTTTTGTAATGTTATATTTATATTTATTATTGTCATTATTATATGTGTTGTATATCTTCATAATTTTCTCATGATATTTTACAACATATCTGTTTCATCCACTGTGTGTATGTATATATTCAGAAAGTATTCCATTTTGAAGTTTTCAAGGTAATATATTGTTTTAAAATATATGCTAAATGTTAGCTCTTAACCGAAATGAAAATGTAAGACTTGTAAGACGAGTTGATTTATATTGTCTTACAAGATTTGAATACGTAGATGGCATTGAGCGAGTGTGCTCTGTTTTCCTTCTATGTAACAGCGGCTATTACAAGCATGATTGCTCTTGTATGTCATTTGAAATAAAATTTCTAGCATCAAACTTCGTAGTTCAGATTTCATACCAAGTTACTGTTTCTTTTTCAGCTAAATAAACTCTATGTATTTAGCTCGAGACTGTAAAGACAATAATATCACTTAAATGGTTCTTGCGCGGCTTAAAATAAGATGTATGATATTTTATCAAATCATTACCAAGACTTTTCTCCTTATCTATTAAATATAGATTACTACAAAGCTGCCAGATTCCAATACTTGAATACCATTTTGATTGATACTTAGAATTGATTACAGGCATATGCTTCAAACAATTATTAGTTTTCTTGTATTTACGAATTTGCGAACTAGTTATTTATATGTAACAGTTAAATGTATTGCGTTTATCTATAAAAATACTCTCAAGGAATGTGTTTTATGAGTATTCGATAGTTAACACAGTGTTTATTTATTTATAGTATAATGAAAACAGTTCTAGGTAATCGATCTTTCATCGGATGAGTTCAATGTATATAATATATATTCAAGGTGTTTTCGGGGGAGTTAAGGACTTATGTTCCAAAGGATAAAATAAAAAAAGTTTGTTGTTATCAGTATTAGAGATGTTTAAATATTATTCAAAGAAGACAGTGACTTTTCCCAAAAAGTTTAATATTCTTAGAAGGTAGTTGGTATTAACCAAACATTTAAAATATTTTATATACTTTAGGAGATATGATCTATATAATAAAAATGTTTCTTTCAGAAAGGTACAGTATTATAATGAAGTTTAGATGTGTAACGATTACTAACATTTCTCATAAAAATGAATATACTATTTATAGTGACAAGAATTATTTACAATTAGGCGGATATATACGTCTTTCTTCGTCTATTTCAAATTGTATGTCTTAGTATGCGCAGAATTTATTTCGTTTGAAATTTACTCAGATATTTTACGTTTATGGATAAAGTAAAAAGAAATATATATTTATCATCAAATTAAAATATATTTAATCTTTAAATTTTTGGAGCGGAGTATTCATATTGCATGAACAAGTGTATTTTCTTTAAAATCTTAAAATCAGAAATTATTAATTGCCACTTTTAACAATGCTTATCTTTCTCCAACCGAGATTGAAATGGAGATATTTTCAAGTATTATTTTTATTTAAGGAATTATATCTTCACGTTAGTAAGTCATACATTGTCTTGCGAGCACTATATATATATATGTAGCTTATATTGTATGTATTAGTTCAGTCTCGTAATCCCTCTCTTCCTCGTGCTCATGTATTAAACACTAATTACACTAGGACATAATGATTTAGAATGGGATTTATTAGTATTCAAAATCATTTATTTATTCAAGTACTAAAATTTCATATTTAATAATTCTGCTTTTTCTATTTTTCTTACCCTACATTTTCTATTTAATAAAGAATATTTCTCATTCGAGTTAAAATATTAACTTAAAAGTAATTAATACTGAGTAACTGCTCAAAAATCTACATCGTGAAATGCGAAACAATTCCTATTTGGTTTTCCTTTTTGGAATCGAATTCATTCTTTGACTATCTATTTTCCAGTCAGAAATGATAGCTTCTTCTAAAGGTTTCGGATATCGTACGTATTGCGTTACTTGTCTGAAATTGATATATAGCAGTTAATGGAAAAATAGATTTTCTTTGCCATCTTTGCAGCAAAATAGTCAGAATTTAATTCGTTCAGTGAACGATTTAGACTTTTTTTTTAAGAAATTAATTTCTATATTTAAAATTTTTTCTCTTTTGCTACTTAGAATCTTGAGGGGAAAAAATGTTTCGTTTAAAGAAAGATAGAATATTACACACACTTAAGATAATATTTTAGTTGAATGAAAGTATTTGATTATCAATAGCAGAACAAATTTTAGATTTTCATACAAAATTTTGCAGCAGTATATCCCCCATAATTTTATGAAAATTAATTTTAAAACAAGTTACTAAAAAGTAAGTTAGTAAAAATAAAAATGTTTTAATAAAATTAAATTTAGTTAATATATGTCTAATGAATATAAAAAATACATGATAGTGTTCTTTGATTAGTATTCAGTTATATTTAAATCTGCTCAATATTTTTCATTAAATTTACTAACTGTTAGAACTATTAGTTTCCTCTTCTATAGCTTTTAAATTAATGAAAGATGCTTTTAGAAGAAGAAAGCAGAAGGGATAATGAAAGTACTTTTATTAAAACTCTACCTTTAAAAAGAGGGAAACTCGTTTACTTTATTCACTCATTATTATTTAAATAATGATTCATCATACATTAGTAACTGAGTAATAGAAATTCGGATGTATTACTGAGAAGTTATTATTTGCTCTAAAAATAATAATTCTCTCACTTTTTCAAATGCCATTATTATTTAAAAAAATTTTTTTTTTGGATGTATTAAGATATTTTTCTCAACATTCAAAATAAAATTAAAGTATGTTAAGTTAAAAATGTCAATATTTAACTAGGGAATGAGGCATAAGTATGTTTTAAAAATATATATATAAGAAACCATTTTTTATTGTGGTATTATTTAAAAAATGAATGTATATAAAGTTCAAGAGGTACTGTATTTCAATTGTATTAAGTGCGTATAAATTTTGCTTTACAAAAAAACTACAAGTAAAATAAAAGCATTCAGTGCAATTTTGTACATGAAAGTGATGCATATAATATTTTTAAGGACAACACAATTCGAATAACCTTAATTTAAAAAAATAACACACTTTGTATACGAAAATTTTAAAGTTTGGAAAAAGAATCTAAAAAAGTTAAAATCAAGAATATTTTTAATAATCAATGTATGAACTAAAATACTAGAAATCTGATTTCTTTTTCAAATAGAATTAATAAGTCAAAAAGTCTGTAAAACTATAAAAATTACAGTTTATTTGAAATAAAATAATATTTTGCTACATTGTTTATAAAAATCTGATTGGAATTTCTAAAATTAAAAGAAGTCCATCTTGGTTAAAACAGGAAAAAAAAATTAGAACTCAAGAAAAAGGAAGAGGCTATCTTTTATTTTTATTGCTTTTGCTATGTCTATATTTACAACTTTTAATAAACAGGCGTGAATCGCCTGTTATATTTCTATACATTATTAGACATATTGTCTCTAAAATAGTTTTTTAATCAATAATTTATATTCATCTGTCTATCCATGGGCTTAATTCCTTACTTTACGTTAACACCCCCCCCTCCCCATACAAGTATATTAGGAGTTATTTTGCAAAAACTGGTGATATACGCATTATAATTTAATTAGTTGTATTATAATAAACAAGAAATTCACAATATCTCTACATTCTCCAAATAGTTTATCTTTGAGAATTTAGATGAAAGATTTTTCTTAAATGTGTATTGTCAAGACATGATAATAGACACAGTAAATAATTTCATAAAACCTAGAGAATTTCAAAACAGACCATAAATATATTATAAAAATTATTATTTGTTCCTTTAATTAATTTTTATGTCTATAAGAAACTTAATTTGCTAATATCGCAGTAAACTATTAAGATCGCTTTACTATTTATTCTGATTCTGTAATATTATTTCGGTAGTGAGGAAAAATACTGTACAATAATTGTTCTAAGAACATAATTGACCAAATTTCCTTAATACAACGCCTGAAAGGTCCCAGCCAGCAATTTAATGATGTGAACGGAGTGATGTGCTTTCAGTTTCCCGGCTTGCGCCTTAAAGTTAGACCGCTGCGTCAATTTGCTCTGCCCGCCTACAAATGGCGGCGAACCTCTAACTATTCATTGGCGATCGGTTTGTAGCTGTCATAGATTTTCATAAAATTTCACCTATGATGTAGGTGGAGAATTGATAGAAAGTTTCTATTTGAGTTCATAAATTTATTAAAGCTCAAGGTTTGTGCTACAGATACTTTTCCTTCAAGACCGAAATTCAAATTTTTAAGCAGGAAATATATTTCCGAAAACTGGATTTTAGCATAATTAATTAGTTTTACATTGGGTTTTAGTTTTTTTTAACGAAATGTAAGTATGGTCTACTTAAAATACATTAGTGAAGAAATTTTGGTGGGATTTTTAGTCAGAGCAAACACTGAGAGGGGAAAAAAAGGTGTAAGTGCCTGCTAATTACTCTACCTTAAAAGTAAAAAAAAGTAGCTATCAAGTTGTTGAGTACTTTTTATAGCATATCTTCTAGCTATCAAAATAGTTTTTCAGCGAAGAATAAATCTTTTCCCGCTTTTCTCTTTTCGGCGATAATGAAATTGATATCCATACTTACTTGTTAAGAGAGAAAAATAGCAGTGTATGCAGGTTTTTATTGTACCTTTAGCAGTAGAGGAAAATAATCTAAACATATTCTTTATTAATGAGAAGATGCCTTTTTGTTAACAGGCACAATTATTAGCCCCATGTGTATTTATTTCATGTTGTACAGTTGTATTATATAATATTTAGCAGTTTAACCATGCTAATTTACTAAATACATTGTAACTATGCGATTATCATATGTTATAACAATAGAATGGCTTTTTCTTTCCATCTTTCATTCAAAAGAATAGAGATTTTCAAACAGGATAAAAACTGAATGATTGATTTTTTGGTAAATTACTGCTCGAGTTAGCATCACTATGAAAAGCTTACTGCTCCATAAAACATTTTTGCCATCCACTTGGTTGGTATTGCCCTTGAAAGCTTTAATATTGGCTCCTTAGCTTATTTTTATTATAAATATTTTAGGATAGCAATCTATCATAGTAGTTGCTCTTTTACTTTACTATCATCAATATTTTAATTTCATATGCCAGATATGCATTTTTAATACTTGTTGTAAAGTACTTCTAGGTATTGGAGGTCGAATACTTTTTTTAGCGTTTTTGATATTACGAATAGTTTTTTAAAATAATATTCTTTACTTTCTTATGGATTACATGGAAACATTTTTAGAACTTTTCGTAGAATAGCTGGGGAGAGGAGGAGTTGATCTTTTCAAGAAGCAATATTCTTCAATAAACAGTGTTTCGTATGAATATTCGTACATTGCTATTTTTCTCAACTCGTAAATTGCTCAACATAATGTATTCAACTATTCTTGCTGTTTTAAATAAAAAGAAATATAGTGAGAGTAGCTTTTACACAAAAACTACTCATATAATCTGCTTTTATACATTTATACGTAAGTAAAATTTATGAGAAAATATTAAAGATTATGAGTGATTAATTTATTAATTTTTAAGAGTACTTGTGAGTAAGGGCCATAAAGATTTAAAAGGCAAGTAGAAATACAATGAATATGAATACTTTAAGAACCAACACCCGTATTAAAATGATAACGATTTGCAGCACAACTTTTAAATCCATCTGGTGATTTTTTGTTCATGAATATATCATTATCAATCAGATATTTTATTTATTTACGGTAGCTCCCACAATAAATTTCTTTCATCATTTTGAACACTGTATTAAAGAATTGATTTTACTTAATTATTGTACTTGTTATTAAATTTCGTTTTAAACTTCATATATTAGTATATTTTTTCCACTACCATTCCCGTTGAAATTTGCTTGCATGAGATAATTTTTGTGAGTTAAATAAAATTTTTATAGAGCTCTGCAGAGTTAGAATCATCTAAATGCTTTAAATTACTGAACAATAGAAAACATAGAAACATAGAAAGTTTTTTAAGGGAATCTTGAGTGATTTTTGATTTGATCCCTTGAAATATGCTTTCCCCCCAAAATTCGATTCTAGTTGCTTAGATAAAATGAGCACAGTATAAAATAGGAATAAATAAATTAGTATAGAAAATAAATTAGGCAGCAATGCCAGTGTTCAGAGAAAGTAAAATTCCACACCCATATTTTTTGCTGTTCACCTTAGACGAACCTCATTATATTTTAAAAAAAATAGAGAAAATAATTATTTTCAAGCATAAAGGGCTAAACATTTCTCTTGATGAAACTGTTTCTGTATCAATGCTTCCAGCTGCTTGGAATAGAATTAGATTCTAACATTTGACAATCGGTAAAATTACACCATATTAGCTGTGCTTTTGCAACAGAGAACCTTTATCAAACAAAACGAAGCAGTGCTTAAGTGCTCTAATGATTGATTATAACTTATTTATTATATCTTAATAAAGGATTTGCACCGCATTCTGCCTTCTCTTGAAGCGATGATTGAGTCTTTCATGTGAATACAATCTGTATGATTCATATACGTTATTCAGTTTCAATTGAAGGAAAAGGAGATAGGACTTTAAATGGAGTAAAAAAAAAAAAAGAGTACACAAAAATAGTCAAACAGTTACTCGAAAGAAAAAAATGCGTGGCCTTGTCGAACATCTCCGATGTTTTCTTTGAGGGCGGTGTCATTTTCAGCGATATTCCCACACGGACGTATCTACTTAAATTTCGGTACTATTGTATGGAAGCCGAGATAGAGATGTAATCTTTAAGAAGACAAAAATACGTCTAAAATTTTGATACTTGATACTTCGGTAAACCTTTGTATTAAAGCTTTGTTAAAATAAATCTCACTAGCTCATTAAAGGAGAATCAAATATCGCAAGTTTTTGTTGCCCTCATGAACATTTAACAAATGGGGAAAGAATAATTTTATGAGAACAATGATGTTTGAAAATTATATTGGTATAAATAGATTTTATTTTTCTTGAAAGAAATAAAGTTTTGGAAGAAAGGAAGAGTTTTTATTTAGATATTATCAAAATATGTTAGAATGAGAGTTTAGTACATTTATAACTAAGAATTTGTTAATAGTTAAAATTTTCATTACCCATTACCCCTTAAAACAGGATTTTTTTTGTGAAAAAATTGGTAAAAAATTACTGAGGTATTTTTTGACGGAAAAATAGATGTGTAGGTATAGCGTAAGTTATTTTTTGCAATTTCTGTTGTGGTGGTGGTAGGGGGGGGGGGTAACTAGGGGTAGCGGAGGGAGGGCAAAAGTTAAAAAAATATTTACGAATAAAGTGCAAACAATCTTATTACATGTTTATTTTGAACTTAAAATAAAATTTAATCAAATTTTGTCATACTTACTAGCATAAGAATGGCTAAAAATTCAGTTTGGTATGATATACCATGAAGCATGGTACGGCACAAAGTCCAACATTACAGTTCCTATAACATAATATTGTTTCTTTCATTATCTTTTTACTATATCTATATTTGGTACCTATATGGTAAATAAGTTAAATTATAATCTAGCGTGTCTATTTTTACTAAAATGATTCCAGACGGGCATTAAAAATAAAATAATACGAGATCGCCCGTATGAGAAACGTTTATGTACAAATTTGCTAGTAACTTTCGCCCGTGTCTGACACGGGCAAATGCTTAAAGGGGCTAAATGATCTTTTTCGTAATTCAGATATAAAACGTAGTTTTCAGATATTAGATTTTTTTACTAATGTCAAAAAATATAACTAAAATTAAACTGAAATGTTTAAATCGTACTGTAAAATAAATAACTCTTTAACTGTACTTAGCTGTAACTCAAAGTTAAAATGCAAAATTAATGTGGTATAAAATTCACAATAACTTAAAGGAGTTTTAAAAAAATATTTCAATCAAAAAATAATTAAAAAGAAACAAAAAAAGTGAAAATATTTTATCAAATATTAATAAAAAGATCCTATCTGTTTATTTCTTTAAATGTCCTCATGTAAAATATGTCGAGATAGAACAATGAACTATTAACGTTAGTCAAAATTAGCAATTTTATATAAAAAAAATGCACTATCAAAAATAATTTGAATCCGAAGAAAATCAGAATTAGTGATAACATTATTTGACATGAGTAAGTCTCAAAATTCCCTTGAATACTGTTACAAGATAAGGGATAAAAATACGTGATCTAGAAAATTAATTTTTAAATTCAGTTCTACATTAGATCCTTTTAAAGCTTAGATCTTATTAATAAAGCGTAATAGCTGAAGGCTCCAGTTTTAATCTAATGCGCTTTGCCAGTGAATTTATTTTACGATGAAAGTAAATCTCTAAAGTGTTTCAAACTTCGTCATTTGAAACTCTTTTCACTTTGATTATAACATAATTCTAGAAAAAATGTTTTCATATAGTTTTTGCTTTGTATACAAACATCTTTTGTAATAATAATGAGCGCTGATGCAATCACATTGTCTTGCTACATTCGTACCTATCAATGATTCCAACCGCTAAAAATTCGTTATTCGCTCTAAAAGCTGTCCGAGATTTCCTACTCTCAAAAACCTACTTCATTACCACACAATAGGTTTGATTGGTAGTAGAAAACGTGCGTGCGTCATTTTTTGATTGCCAAATGTTTTACGTAAACAGCATAGATTACGCCTTTCGTATGTAATACAAATGTACTGTAGGTGAAATATTTTAAATAAATAAATAAATCTATCTATATATATACCTTGTTGTATCAATGAAAAAATATTAATTTTATAAATTAATTAAATTAATTAATAATTTTATGATTTTATATGCGTATATTGAAAGGTGATATTTAAAAAATAAATAAAAATTAAATAAAAATGAATAAAACAATTGTTTTTGCATGGAAAAACATTTTTTTAGAAAGAAATGCTATATTTTTTAAAAGAGCTAAAGGAACAATCGATACTTTTTGTTTCCTGCCTTTCTGGTCTACATTATTTGTTTTTTCGCTCATGTTATAAAAAAAAGAAAGCAGTAAAAAATTTTAAGAAAATCACTTTATTTATAGGGAGTTGTATGCAGACGAATTTGTCATTTACTTGTATTAAAAATGAGACTTAAAACTCTACACACTAATAATTTTTTTTCTGTTGGTCTCCAGTTTGTGAGAAAGTGGATTATAAATAGATATTTTTTGAGCTTCCTATATCTGTTATGATTCAAATTAATTGACATTTATTCAGGAGTAAGACATTTTTTTTAATAATAAACGTTTCTTTTTGAGTTTCTCTAATTAAAATTGGTATTTATATTTGACGTTTACAATGTAAAAAAAAAAGGTACTTAGATTGTTTTCAAACTATACGCCTTTTTGTATAAATATATCTCAGAATTCTGTAGGATTTGCTTGGAATTGATTCAAATTTCAGAATCACAGTCTTATGTTAGTTTAGCAACTCGTACTGTGCTTTACGTGCTGGCTTTTTCTTTTCTTGCAATCAGAGAGAAACTATCTATAGATTCTGATGAGAAAATTACTGAAGATGATAATAAATAGATATTATAATTGATGAATTAATTAGTTTCAAAGGTATTTCATAAATATAATTTTAAAAAACTTAATAACCAAAACATTAAAAAAAATTACTATGAATTAGGGATGATTAATGAAAAGCTTATGAGAAATCCTTGCTGAAGACGTTGTAAGAACTACGCATAAATTATACTTATATAAATATTTTATTTTTTAAAAATAACAACAGGTAAAATCATTTAATTCTTTATACTTCTTTTATAGAAAAGCAGAAGTTAAAATTATAACAAATTTAAATTTGTTGCATTTGCGATAAATATTTCAGTCCAATTAATTTCATCTTTTTAAGGCAATTTTATTACAACTTTCTTACACGAAACATACAGCAATCAAAGAAAGAAACAAAAGTGTTTCAAACCAAAAATAAGATTCAACTTTTGAATAATTGGAAAACCGTAAATTATATTAATATAAAGAGTATGAATTTTTTCCCTCCTAATTATATTCGGATGAAAAATAAACAGCCTTCACATAAAATCACTTATCGTTTTTTTTTTCGTTTTCCTTCAAAATACAAAGTTTATTTTTAAAGTAATTTTCCTAAAAATTTTGCAGGAATAATTAGATCAGTCAGATGAAAAAAGAATCAACTTGGAATTAAATACCCAAATGATATTTCGAATTACCTTTATGGATTGAGGATAGTTTGAAAACCAATCAATAATGCTAGGTTTTTAATAACTAGGGATCCATTTTGTGAATAATATTTTGTATAATTAAAATAATTTTGAAATGTTTAAATATATATACTTAAAATACTAATAAATAAACTTTTATAATAGAAAATTTTGTATCATCTATAAAAAATATATTTCATTATTTTTTTACTTCTAATTATATCATGATGCTATAGTCGGCACAATGTTTTTGCAATAAAATCAATAGTTCTTTACAAGCATAAGGTGCAATTTGTAATTCATTTCCTGATATATATAAGGAGAATCAGTCTAATTGTCCATCATTCTCCATCTAAAAATAGGCTACTTCGATATATTTTTGACTTTTTTCAAGAAAAGTCTTTTTTCCTAAAGATTAAATGTAAAATTTATCCTTGAGAGTTTGTCATTATACGTTCTGGACCATTTCCTTTGATTAAATATTGATCTCAAATTCATTATATATTTTCCCATGATTAACTATAACAAAACTCAAATGATCTGTATTTTTAGAGTCATTAAAATTTAAACTCAAGTTTCAGGTACTTTATCGTTTAGTCAAGAATTATTTTAAAAATAATCTCCTATGTCCTGGAGAAATTTTTAAAAATGAAAGAGATGAGCTAAAATTATTTTTTTAATTAATTTTTTAAAATTAATTTAGCTTTTCACTAATCTATATTAAGTTTTTTGATAACCTTTTATTTATTTTCTGGATGGGAGTTAATCTCTTAAGTCTTAATGCAGATATTTAAGAAATTTATTTTAAAAAAATGTTTCTCAACACAATCTAAAAAAAAGTGCTTCATATTTTCTATTGAAATGGGATTTTATCACTTTTTTTTTAATATGGTCGTTTTAACTGTGTATCAGATTATATATATAGTTTTTATAATTTTGGTAATGACATTTTTTATTAAAGTATGCACACATTTTCTTCAGAATAAAAGTGTTATTATTTTAATTTTAAATCCTATTAATAAAAACTCATTTTTTTACTTGTGTGTTTTTAATGTTTGAAATAGAAGAAAAACATTCTTTCCAAGTTTTTTTTAGTCAGATTGTGTTTTCTTTATTTTTCTGTTTTTATACAACGATGTAATGAGCGGATTTATTTTTTGACGTAATTGCTAAGAATATCAAATGATTTAAGCAACGACATGGGAGCGAAGTTAGTTTATAAGATAAAGAGGTATTTTAGAACCAGTATTTGGCTGAAAAACACTTTTTGATTTCTAAAATGGTGAAGAAGAGGGATAATTTATAAGGAGAAAAAAAAATAAAACTAAACAAATTTTGCCTTTTACAAAATGTAGATCATCAATTTGGCGCCATTTTTAAAAATATTTGTTTGTTTATTCAATTCATTCTGAAAATTTATTTAACTTCAAATGCTTGCAAGTATAAAGAAACTTTCTATAGCTTTTCGTAACTTCAAATAAGAAAAATTAGCACATTTTATTTATTTTTTCCGTAATGACGTTTAACATGATATAAAATATGAAAGCTTAAAAATAAAAGAATTAAATTGGATATAAGAAATTAAAAGAAAATATGCTTTTCCTTTTAGCAAAATATAAATCATAAATTTGGCACCATTTTCAAAAGTATTTGTTGGTTTATTTAGTTTATCCTGAAAATTTATTTAACTTCAAATGCTGCATGTATAAAAAAACTTTTTATAGCATTTCGTAACTTCAAATAAGAAAAAATGACACGTTTTATTTATTTTTACCACAATGACGTAAAATATGATAGGTTTAATCTTAAATTTTTGAATAAATATCAAACCCCCTTTAAATATGCATAAAATTTAGTTTGAACTAACATTATTTTTCATTATAAATAAATTAGTGCATATTTTTTATCAAGTTAGAATTAAACAAAACTAAGTATATTTCTAACTGTTTTGTTCACTGCTTTTATAAACTTAACAAACTGCGAGATATACATTTTACAGAAACTAGAATTCCTCAAAACATTTAATTAAAAACAAGAATAAGTCGAAGATACTCCTTTAATTTCCTTCCCTAAAATTGATTACTCTTTTTAGCTGAAATGCAAATAATTCTACACGTATAATACCCGTGTGATGTGTTATTTACTTACTGTATTTGTGATATATTAAAAAGCCAAGCGAAAAAAATCGAAAAACTCCAGCTCTTAAAGAAGTACCTTTCCCTTGATAATAGTTTCAACTAATCGATAATAAGAATAAAGGTGGCTGCATTAGTCCATAAAGAAAAAGAGAAAGAAAATTCGAAAGCACAAATACATTTATGTTTGGTCCCGCTAAGAGTTTTTTTGTCGACTGAAGACGAAACTTGTTCGGTTGGCAGTTTTATGCCCACCACATTCAAAAGTAGAGAACCGTGCTCTCTCATCTATTATTAAGGGATGGAATTTTCGGTGGAGAGGATTCAGTTTGTTAGCATTTTAGAAGTCGAGTCTTTTTGAATTTCCAACATTGAATTCTTAAAAAAAAAAAAAAAATATTAGGCGAGTTTGGGGATTAGACAATTCACATTTTTAGTGTTTCTTTCAAAATAGATAAATCTTCTTCAGTAAGAAAGATTTTAAGACGAAATGTGAATAGTATGTTTTGTGCATGTTTGTTGAAGAATGACATTTTTCTTCTACAATTTATAAGGAAGAGGGGAGGGAGGAAAAAACGTCGCCATTCAAGCAATCATGATTTGACGAAACTCTGGCTATGGTTCAGAATTTCGCAGGCTCGATTCCAAATAGAGATCAATTCATCATGAAAGCTTCAAATCTTGATGAGGACTTATCTATATTGGGAAAGTTAAAAAAATCGTCTATTGGGGAAAAAGTATAACGTTTTGTGTAAAAAAATTAACTAAATTCGGGCTTGAATAAAAAATGTGGGAAACATTAAAAAATATATATATTTGAAAGGCTTATCCTCTTGAGGCCAAAGAAAAATAAAATAGATTTATTCTTTCAACCATTAGTTTTTCTATTAATTTTTTCTGAATAAGTGAGTCCTAAAAATAAAATTTTTGTTTAAAAAAAATCAAAATATTAAAATTTTAAAAAATTTTCTGGAGGGCACATCCGTTTTAATAGAGGTTGAGGGCAAACAAGAAAACAACTAAGAATTTGCACAAAAACATTTATACTATTTTTTTCAAAATCTTTACTGGTATAATGAAAATAATTAACAATAAAATTAATGAAATTAATTACTAGCAAAACTACAAAAGTTAATCTCATTTAAATTTGCATTTGTAAAAGTTATCAGTAAATAATTTGTTAAATTTAATTATATCTAACTTATTTTAATCTTCCTGTAAATATTTAAAACAGTTTCTGTGTATGTGTTATCAGTTACATATAAAAACATTTGGTGAGCTCTGTACTGAGATTTTTCTTTTTTTTTTCTTTTACAAAAACCAAATTGCTTACAATCTGCATTCTTGAAAACAACTTGCTCTGGCAAATTTTTCTTTCAGTCAAAAAAGGAGTGACGGTCGTGATAATTGAAGTTTTTATTTTTGGATTAGGTAACGGCTCCTCAACATTTGATGAAACAAAGTTTATAGTCTTTGTTCCATCTGTAGTTTGGTTTTTTCTGCAATACTTACTTTATTTTTAAAAATTTATATATTTTCTATAAAATCTTTGGTCTCAAGCCGTTGATATTTTCTAAGAAACAATCTCTTATATGCATTGCACTCAGGAAATTGCAGCTGCTGAAATCTATTGGGAATTATTACCTTCACTGTTCACTTTCTGTCCTTGTTTTTATACTGTAAATATTCATTTTGAAAAGAACGTACTATTGGTTGAACCATCTACTTCTTTTCTTTTTCCATTTTTGAAGCTTCATATTATCAACCCTAACTCCTAAATTTGATCACCTAAAATCAAATTTACCAAAAATCAATGGCTCGCGAGTATACAGGAATTCGATGTGATTACGTCTTCATATCACTCATTTTTCAATGCCAGATTTATCTCCATTTTTAAATAGCTATAATACTCTTAATGTTGCCAATACATTAAAATATGTGAATATTTTTATAACTATTATGTTTATTTATTATTTAGATGTCTTAAGAAATTCCAATTTGTGAAGAAAATCACAGCTAACAAAGCAAAACCTATGGTTTCTAAGGGATTATCTAGAAACTAGACAAACTAACCCTAATAATGCAGAGGATGAATTGAAAACCAATATTCGTTTTAATGGGTGCCTTTAATATAAGTTAAATGAACTAATACTAAGATTTTTGCCCTATTCATTATTAATTTCCTGAAACAAAAGATACAATTACTATAAATAGCTTACAGCATGACTAAAAACTAATGACATGTGTATAAAAATGAAAGTTTTCCACGAGAGCTGGAAATTCCCGACTGACTCGATGCCTATATTATAAATAAATAAACTATTGTTGTTCGGTATGTTTCAGTTGCTGAAAAGTTAGGGTTATATAAAAGAGACTAAGACTTTATAATAGGAAAAACATTATATTGTGCATTTTCGTTGTCAAAAAGGCTTTAGTCCGATATCAGTTCTTAGAGACTAACTGTCATAGTTGAAAATATTCCTTAAATATGTATTCTCCTTAAATTAAGAAATATTTTGAATATTCTTTAAATTGATGTGTGTGTGTGTGTGTTGAGCACGTATAGCTATTTCTTTTACAAAAACTGTTCAACATTTAAAAATTATAACTAAAGTAAAAGTTTTACTTATTTTCTTAGTCGTATGTAAATGTAGAACAAAAGCAGAACTTTTTCTCTCCGTGAGGGAGTGGCTCCACACCAAAGTTTGTACAAATAATATATATGCGGACAAAAAAACCATGTATCTTTACAATTACTTCAAACTATAATTGAATTGAAAAGTTACGAAAATAATGAACTCACTAACGGTTAATAAATTTAAAAGTAAAACTTAAAATATACCGACCACTTTTTCAAATATTACACTAAAAATTCCGAAAAGAACTAAACATTTTTTTTCCATAAAAAAAATTGATTTAAATATTTTTGAGAAAAAACATTTTTTAATTAAAAGTGAAAAAACCCGAGCCAAGTTAACATTTATTTTTATAATAAACATTTATTATTTAGAGTACATCTTAGCTCATCGGAGTTCGAATCAAGAAACGCCTTAAAAAATTAAAAAACTTCGTTCCACGGAATAACTAGAATCAATTGTGTAGAAACAGGACCAAAAAAGTTACTGTTCTGCAGAAATTGCGGCATTTTTTTTTTTTTTTGCTTCTCATCGCGTTCTTGATATAGCTGTAATGTCTGCCAAGGACATTGAAACCCCAGTTCTTTCAGCTACCGCTGCTAAGTTAAAAGTAGAAAGACACCTCTATTCTTAGGGCTTAAAAGATATTTCTTCTCTTCTTCGTAAGATTTTTCAATCTTTTTCTAATTCATCCGGGACTTTCTCACATTTTATTTTTTAAACTTGTTTTTATTTAGTGTCGGAAAATATTTTTTTCTCCCTAAATTAGATGCTTCAAATAAATTTCAGTAATCTGACTTACTGTGTGACTTATTTTAAGATTGCTTAAAGAAGAATTACTATACTTGACCTTAAATAGGTGACTTTTGAAATTTTATTTTTGAAGTTATTATATATAACCTTGAATGTATTATTAAAATATCACGCACAAATTCAACTGTGTGCAAAAATATGTACGTTAAACGCGGAAATTTAGATAAATATGACTTTACCAACATATCGATTATTTCGTTTTTAAAAAAATGCATCTGAGTTAAATGAAGTAATATGAAGTTGAGTTGTGTGTGTGTGTGTGCTTCTTATAAATCACTCCAGGACAGCTTTGTTACAAATGCATGAGTGTTTCAAAAATTGTGTATTTTAATAGAAAAAACATGTATTGGAATTTTATTAAAATCTGATGTATTACTTTAATGATTTTCAAAGAGCACAATTAAATGTATTTTTTACAAATCATAAGTAATTTCATGATTTTGCGATTAAACAAATGATTTATTAAAGATAATTACTATAAGAAAATATGCCTCTTTTCATTGTACAGCTCTGAAGAATACAGAAAGTTTCTTAAATAGAGTTTCTTTTTAGTTTTATTTAAAATAATTGTTTAAATATATTGCAGCAAAAGCGTTTCGATTAGCATCAATTTCCTTGCCCTTGATTTAATAGCTATTTTGGTAAAGAATCAAGGTGAAAGATAACAACACTAAAAGGGTACGAGAAAAACAACAATTTTCTTCTAATGGTATAACTTTAAAAACAATGAAGTTGAATAAGAGGCCACAAGAAAAAAAAACTTTCTAAAATTTAGTGTTGTCAATTCTTTCCTCTCACTTTTGCTTATGTATGAGGTTGTTCAACGATGGTGGTTTCAAGTAGCGATAACAGTTGCTTTACGTATTCCTATGCATAAAAAACTTGTCTTCCTCCAAGAAGTGCCAAAGATAACAACGACGCAAAAGCAACCTTTTCTGACGAGATAAAGCAAATTAATGGGGATTGGTGACAAAACGGCCACAGATGCCTTGACAGTATTAGATGTAGCGATGTTCATATTGTAAATTGAAATCGAGTCTTAAGTGTTTTTTTTTTATTTCTTCTTTTAAAAACATTAGATTAAATCATTTTTATCGCAGTAAAAATAAATTATACTTTTCATTCAGAAATCCAGCTGAATGCATTTCTTTTAATCAAAATATTTATACTAAACATGTGCTTTGGGGATTGTTTTGGTACGATAGATCTCCAGTAAAAGGATATATTTCTCTTTAGTACTCTGTATGAATGCGCAGACCATGTTACATTAAAAATTTACCATGGCTGACAACTTTCCTATGAATTAATTAAAGTTCCTAATTAGATGACATGCTGCATTGTGGAAAATGCATCGACTATTCCAAGAATCCATTAGGCTGAAATCCGTTGAATTCTTGGGAGGCTTAATCCTTATAATGTGGAATTTAAATCCTGAGCTTCTAAAATGCTCTTAGTTATTTAATATGGTTAAAATTTAGTCCTCCAACAATTCGATGGAAATATGACCAAATATTTGTTTCAAATTAAAATTCAAGTGATGTTTATTATTCATGGGAGTTTCATTGATGATACTAAAGTATATTTTTAATCTTTTTTAAATTTTGTTTTTACTTGTCAAATGTTATTTTTACTTTCCACTGAAACATAAAGCTGTAACTTATTTGCTATGTTCTCAACTCAAATATATTTTGGAAAATCCTTTCTTTCAAATTTTAATATTTAATTAACGTCTTTTAACAGGTTTAGGTTTCCTTACTGTATCGAGAGAGAGAGAAAAAAAACACAAAGGAATTTTTCGTATTGTTATAGATAAATTATGCTTACCAAGATCGTTACAAAATTCACACCTTAACACAAAATAATAGCAGATAATAGAGTGAATAATTTATGCATCCTACATAGTGTGTTTAGTAAAAATACATTTTCAAATAAACAACAAATAAATAAATAAATAAATAAAAGCTATCACTATATGTTTTGAGTTCTAAAGAGTATCACGTTCTAGTCACAACAGAGAAGTATTTATTTAAAAGTAATTTCCCTGAAAGCTTCAAATAACACATGGAAGCAGCAATATTTAATTTACTCGTACAGGTAGCTAATTTCGTTTCATTTCAGAAGAGTTTCTTTATTTTAGAACAAGAGTTGACAATGTTAGTTCAATGCACTTTATTCTCACCATACTCTGATCATAATATTGTTTTGTTGATAAGTATTACAATCAAGCTTCTTAAGCAAAATATTGTGAAATTCAGGGTCAATGATCCTGTCATCATTATTATAGAAAGTTTTTCCTATGTTACTACTTAAAAATTATAGCACCCATTCTCTCGCAGCTAAGAAAGCACTGCAATTTCAAAGTAAAATGAACGCCAATGCGGAATTCCTCAACGGAATCTTCTTAGTACATTGACCACAGGTTTGTTGGAGAAGTTGTCATCAAGAGAAGTCTCTTTAAGAATGAATTGCGAAACGCGTGATGTAACAATAATGAAGTCTTATCTTTTCACTATTTCTCTTCGCTTTTCCGTTGTCTTATGCATTACATCCTTATGCATTAATCATTTTGAAGTGTGAGTGTGTGTGTTTTCGAAATTTGTTAGAAGATCATTGGCCTAAATGTCATATACCCCCTTGTTGGGCAATGGCAAAATGCCAACTTCATCGTACTTACCTTTAAAAGGGTTATTCATGGGAAGTTGTGTTGTGTTTGAGATACTTCATTTCCATTAAGTTCATTCTCTGTTTTATGCTGTTTGAGATATATATTTAAGTGACAGTTGTTACCGCACCAGTGTGAGAGAACACTTTAATACGCTCACGAACTTAAATGAAGAGTTCCTAAACAAAGCTTTCGTAAGAAGGGGGTTTGAACAATTTCCCGTGTGAAATGTTTTGTTTCCATGATTATGAGCTTTATTATTGTGACTGATTCTTATGTAATATTTTTTTTTATATAATTAATGTGCATAATATTTTCGACACTTCTGAAATTCGTATATTCGCGATATATATATGTACATCCACCCATCCACTCACGCATGCACACACATCACGCATGAACATACACACACACATACATATATACTTATATGTATATGTGTATGTATCTTTAGGTAAATTACCTTCTTAACGATGGATTTAGAACTTCTATCCATTATATTTCATAGGATTTCGCTCGGTATTATAAGCAGAAAGGAGGAAGGTTGATAATCCTTAAGACTAGCCAAACCCCACTTGTATGCAATTTTAAAAAGCTGTTCTCAATCAGCATTGTTTACAATGTTGCAGAATTCATTTCTTAACTTTCAAAAATCTCAACGGTATTCTTTATCTTTAATACTCAAGTTATTTCACACACACAGTCTCTCACGAATAACTTATTAAAAATTATATATATATTAAAATATATATATAAGTATTTCCTCAATAATTTTCTTACAACTAACTTTTTTTTATATTATCTATGGTTATTATTAAACCATAGTTTTCTTTTCAAAGACTTTATTTTCTACAGAAAAATAATGTAATAAAGATTTTTTTTTTAACGCAAATCCAGGGTTTTCTGTTAATTGAAACATTGGTGTTTTAATAATGCCAATAATTTTATTTTTAATGAAAATAGTTTCTGAAATATATTGTTAAAGTATGGGTTCTATAATTAATTATACTCCTTTGCAGCAGCTTGCATAAAAAAAGCGTCATATAATTTAATAGAATATACTCTTTGCCTGAAGTTATATAATAATTAAAGTTTATTACATTTGCTGAAATATATTGTTAGAATATTGCAAAAAATCAACGCAGCACTGAAATTTCTATTTTATTACACTGTACAAATTATTTTTATCCGTATTGAGTAAAATATTATTAAATATGCGTTAAACAATGCAATATTGATGCAACAATGTATTGGTTAAATAATGCACAGTGCCATATTTTCCTTTTAATTAAAACTCTACAAATAATTTTTATTTACTGTTGAAAACATAATTAAAAGTGTGTGCGTGTGAATGAGTTCTCTGACTATGATTTGAAAGGGGGAGGGGAAAAGATAAAATCAAAAATTGCCATCTGAATATTGATCAATTTGATAAAAAAATCTAATCAAAACCCTTATTGCAAACAAAGATGATTAAATTACAAAACATTTCGATATGTCGAAGAAATATGCGTAAGAAATTCAGATGGTTCTTCGTTGTACAGAATCCGCATCTCTAGTGATTATGTAGATTTAATAATTGCACCTATATAGACAGCTAAAATAAATGCAATTTTAAAAATTTTAAGCATTTTAAAGTGTTTTCATTACTCAAAAGAAACAATTTTGTAGACTAAACACATAAAAAACGACGTAGAAAAATATGTTAAATATAATTCTGTATTTACCTACAAATGAGGTAAAATTGCTTGATCATAATAATATACCGCAAAAACCAGCGTATAACGCTCACTGTTGTGTAAAGCGCACCTATATTTTCAAGCTGCATTTTTAAATTTTTTGGTATATTCACTGTATAACAAATCTTTTACGAAGAAACCTGAAATGTAGGTGTACTATGTTAGTATGTTTAGAAGTAATTTATTCGAGATATTATCCGGCTTTTGAAAAAAATAGTATACTTCCGGAACTACAAACCTTTAAGTTTAAAAAGTGCCATTTCTTTTATACAAACAGTATTTTGATGTATGAAGATGTCTAATTATTTTTTTATGTTCATCGTTTTTATTTTTTATTTTTAAAGATCTCATTTTTATACCCGGCGTATAACACGTACCCGTAAATTTTGACCTAATTTGTTGCGTTAAAAGTGCGCTTTACACACCTGTTTGAACGGTACGTGAGATTATTTATTTTTAATATTATTAATTATTTTTATTATACCAAGTATAAGTATCCTAAATCTTCCCAAGGTTTTCATCATAATTCTATGAGATGTATTACATTTTCCACCTGTCACGTTTTGATTGTGGAGAGCTCAAAGTAAATATGAGTAGCTTATTGACCCAAACAATGTTTGATGTGAAGTAGATGATTGGGATCGAGTCTTCCATGATGTCTGATGGGACGAAAAGCTACCATCCGATTCATTGTCATTGGTCGGGAAAGCTCGAAGCCCGCCCCCACCGCATTTGTTTTAATCTTGTTCCCATTCCTCCACACACACACACACACACACATTCTTCCCCTTCTTTCAATCGATACTCTAGTACAGCGTTCTGTAAGCCGAATGCTCAAGATTTACAAAATATGGGACTAGACAAACTTTTATGCTGCTGTAAAGATGGCAGCAGCTCACATAGATCTTGGGATAGGATATTGAAATCGAGGGAATGGAAGCAACAGTGTCCAAATTACATTCTATAAACAAATTTCAGATCCCTTTCCAGATTACTGGCTATGAATCTGGTTTGTGTGTCCAGTTCATATATCCATATACTGATGCCTATAAAATGCTCGTATAATTTGTTATTGGTTGGGATTTAATATTGGGTTAATGGAATTATTTTTATTAGAATTAATTTCATTAGAATCACAATAAGATTCGTTAGTGATTCAAACCGCAATGTATTTAAAGTTTCATGATTAAAATATTTTGGTATTCATGGAATTTTTATAAGTAGAAATGCTGAATTATTTTTCGTTCGTTAGAACCAAAAAAAACAGTTTCAGCTGGAAAAAATACGAATTTTAAATTAAGTGTGCGTGAACGATTACACACACACACACACACACACACACACACACACACACACACACACACACACACACACACACACACACACACCACACACACACACACACACACACACACACACACACACACACACACACACACACACACACACACACACAAACTTATTCTTTTTTTATTTCAAGGTATTTTATTGTGGTAAAACGAAAAAGATACGGTTCTGGAAAAACATGTGAACTTATCAAAAGTTTAAATTTTAAGTACTTAATTATCAAGTTTTTAAAATTTTGGCAAATCCATGCTCGTTTTG